>JAWMAR010000044.1:1936206-1962950 GCA_036785375.1 Leucoraja ocellata | reverse complement strand
GCCCCAACCTCCACCCAGCTCTCCTCCCACCTCTCCCCCCTACCCACCTCTGCCTCTTCCACCTCTGCCCCTCTTCCGCAGTCTTACCCTCCCCCTCCCTCACCACTATTACCCCTCTCTACCCCTCTCCTCCTCCCATCCCACTCTTCCCCCGCCCCCTACCACTCTTCCCCTCCCTCCACACTCTTCCTCCTCTCTCCCCTTCGCCCTCCCTCCTCCTTCCCCGCCCTCCTCCTCCCTCTCTCCCTTTCCCCCACCCCTCCCCCATCCCCTCCCCACCCCACTCTCCTCCCCTTCCCCCCTCTCCATCTCCCTCTCTCCTCACCCCTCTTCCTCCTTCTCTCCCCCCCTCCTGCCCTCCCCGCCCTCCCTACTCCCCTCCCCCTCCCCATCCCCCTCTCTCTCCCCCTACCCAGCTCTCCTCTCCCTCCCAAATCTCTCCCGTTTCCCCCTCCCCTCTTACCTCCCTCCCCTTTTCTCACCCTCCCCTCTACCCACCCCGTCTCCCTCTCCCCACCTGTGTGTTTGGGGGGTGGTTAGTGTGTGTGATGCCGCAGCCCCCCCCCCCCCCCCCCGCAAACGCGCGTTGGTGAAACAGACCCAACGGGTCAACACTTGGTCTAGTTATTATATAAAAGTCCGTGGCTGCCTGCCTGACTTGTGGCTACCAGCCTTTGATTCGTTGCTACACCAACACCAGACGCAGAATCGCCAAGATTTTTTCCATTTAGGTAGAGATTTCACTTTTCATTCTAAGTATCCACTCCTGATTAAATTTTGTCGTGTTTATGTACACATTTTTAATAAAATCCTTCTCCCCACCTCCCCAAAATTTCAAAAGAAAACCGGCTTCTCACCCATAGAATGTTGGTGAACGTTCCATCGTGTGATGTCACAATGCCCACAGATGTCCAATTAGAATGGATCATTTACATATGCCTTTGCAGCAGCCCCAGCCCCTCCCCCCCACAGCCTGTGTCGAAGCGCGTCATCACGTGTGTGGGAATAGAGAAAGAGGATTGGGGGTGAAAGGGAATGGGGAACAGATGGACTGTCCCTACCCCTCCCCCTTCCACTCTCCCTCCCCACTATATCCCCTCTCTCTCCCCCTCCCTCCACACTCTTACCCATCCCTCCCCCACACCTCTCTCCCCCTCCCCATCCTTCTCTCCCCCTCTCCATCTCACTCTTCTCCCTCCCCATCTCTCTCTCCGCTACCCCACTTCCGCACTCACCCTCCCCTCTCCCTCACCACTATTTCCCCTCTCCCCCTCCCATCCCACTCTTCTCCCGTCCCCTACCACTCTCCCGCTCCCGCCACACTCTTCCAACTCTCCCCTTCCCCTTCTCTCTCTCTCCCCTTCTCCCACCCCACTCTCATCCTCCCCTTCCTCCCTCTCTCCCTCTCTCCTCACCCCTCTCCCTCCTCCCCTCCCACCCCATCTCCCACCCCTCTTCACCCCCATTTCCCCCACCCCCTCCCTCTTGCACCACTCCCCGCTACCCATCTCCCACCCCCCTGCCCTCCCCACTCTCCTCCCACAGCCCACTCCTCCTCCCCATCCCTCTCTCTCTCCCCCCCTACCCCTCTCTCTCTCCCCCCTACCCCGCTCTCCTCTCCCTTCCAAATCTCTCCCCTCCCTCCCTCTCCCACCCTGTCTCCCTCTTTCCCCCCCCCCACCTGTGGTTGGGGGGGGGTTAGTATGAGTGTGATGCCGCAGCCCCCTCTCCCCCACCCCTTCCCTCTCTCCCTCACCCCCTTCCTCCACCTATCTCCCCCTCCCTCCACACTCATACCCCTCCCTCCCCTACCCCATCTCCCTCGTCCCCATCCCTCGCTCACCCACACCTTCCCCCTCCCCCATCCCTCTCTCCTCACCCCTCCTCCTCCAACCCCCATCCCTCTCTCCCCCCCCTCTTCCCTCTCCCCCCTTCCCTCCCCCATCCCTTTCCCTCTCTCCCCCTCCCCACTCTTCCCCCTCCATCCACGCTCTTCCCCCTCTACCCTTACCCCATCTCCCTCCTTGCCTCCCTCTCCCCTCCCCACACCTCTCTCCTCGCCTCACCCACCCCCTCTCCTGCCCCTCTCCATCACCCTCTCCTCACCCCTCTCCCATCCCTCTCACCCACCCCCCTTCCCTCTCTACCCCACCCCCTTCCCTCTCTACCCTTACCCCCTACCCCCTGTCCCTTTTCCACCACTCTCCCTACCCCTCCCTTCCCACTTCCACTTCTCTCCCCTTGCCCCACCACTCTCCCTCCCCCACCCCTCTCTCTCCTCCTCCCTTCCCTCTCTCCCCCACCCCTTCCCCTACCCCTCTGTCCCTCTTCCACCAATCCCGCTACCCCTCTCCCCCTCCTTCCCTCCCCACTCTTCCACTTCACTCCCCCCCCTCCCCTCCCCACTCTTTACCCTCTCCATCCCCCACTCCTCTCCCCCTCCCATCCCACTCTTCCCCGCACCCCTACCACTCTCCTCCTCTCTCCACACTCTTTCCCCTCTCCCTACTCCCCCTCCTCTCTCTCTCTCCCTTCCCCCACCCCTCTCTCCACCACCCCCTCCTGCCCCCACCCCCCTTCACTCTCTCCCCCCCACCCCCCTCCATCTCTCCCCCGCCCCCTACCCCTGACCCTCTTCCACCACCCCCTACACATCTCCTCCCACTTTCACTTCTCTCTCCTTACCCCACCCCTCTTCCTCCCCCACCCCTCTCTCCCCCCTCCCTTCCGCCTCGCTCCCCTCTCTCCCCCACCCCTTCCCCTACCCCTCTGTCCCTCTTCCACCACCCCCCTACCCCTCTCCCCCACTTCCACCACTGCCCCCTACACCTCTCCCCCTCCCTCCCCATTCTTCCACATCTCCCCCATCCACCACCCATCTCCCTCCCCACCCCTCCCTCTCCCCCCTCCCTTCCCTCTCCCTCCCCACTCTAACTCGTCTCTCCAGTCTCCCCCTCCCTCCACACTCTTCCTCCTCTCTCCCCCTACCCCTCCCTCCACACTCTTCCCCCTTTCCCTCCTCCCTCCCCTCCATCCTCCCCTCCCTCTCTCCCACCCTCTTCCCCCCCTACTCCCAACATCTCTCACCCCCTCTCCTCCTCCCTTTCCCCCCTCTCCTCCTCCCCAACCCCCACCCCTCACCCCCCTACCCATCTCTGCCTCTTCCACCACTCCCCCTACCCCTCTTCCGCACTCTTACCCTCCCCTCCCCTCTCCCTCACCACTATTTCCCCTCTCTCCCCCCTACCCCTCCCATCCCACTCTCTCCCCTTCTCCCTCCTCCTTCCCCTACATCCTCCCTTTCTCCCCTTCCCCCACCCCTCTCCCCCTTACTCTCATCCTCCCCTTCTCTCCCCCCTCTCCATCCTCACCCCTCTCCCTCCTTCCCACCCCTCTCCCTCCTTCCCACCCACCCCTCTCCCCTCCCACCCCCTCTCCCTCCCTCCCACCCCTCTTCACCCCATCCCCTCTTGCACCGCTACCCTTCTCCCACCCCCCTACCCCTATCCCCCCCTTCCTGCCCTCCCCTGTCTCCTCCCACTCCCCATCCCCTTCCCAGCCCCCTCTCACTCCCCCTACCACACTCTCCTCTCCCTCCCAAATCTCTCCCATTTCCTCCTCCTCCCTCCCTCCCCTCTTCCCACCCCGTCTCCCCCTCCCCCCCCCCCCCGCCCACCTGTGTGTTTGGGGGGTGGTTAGTGTGAGTGTGATGCCACAGCTCCTCCCCCCCGAAAACGCGCGTTGGGGAAAGAAACCCAACGGGTCTGCACTTGGTCTAGTCTATATTTAAAACTCTGTGTGTGTCTGGCTGTGTGTGTTTCTGACTTGTGGCTGCCAGCCTTTGATTCGTTGCTACGCCAACACCCGACCCACAAATGCCCTGATTTTTTCCGTTTCGGTAGATTTCACTTTTCATTCTAAGTATCCACTCCTCATTAAATTTCGTCGTGTTTATGTACACATTTTTAATAAAATCCTTCTCCCTCATTTTGTCGCCTCCTGCTGGCCAGCGACCATAAAGGCTGCTTGCGCCCGCAACTCGCCTCAAAGACGCCATTTAAAAACAGCTGCACTGCTGATTCCTGAGCCGCTTGAGTTGGAGGACCACGTCTCCTGTGGGGGCTACGGGTAGGGAACGGCTGCGTTGGGGAGCTGACCCAACGGGTCTGCACTTGGTCTAGTAGTACATGAAAGCGTCCCCACCAAGGTACTGACAAAGCACTTGTTCCTTCTTGGTCGTCATTCTCACCCGCCACAGGGTCCCCTCAATTTCTGGGTGGAATGTTGAATGGACTGTAGTGGAAATCCTGAATCAGGAGTTCAATGTTCTGGCTTCCAAAAGTGGGATTTATCAGACTTGGTCTATCAGAGTAATGCTTGTGGAGTGTAAAGGGAAAAGAGAAGTGGATGGAAGAGGCGCAGATTCCAAAGTTTATAACCTAAATATTAACATATCACTGCTATTTATAAACATACTTTAATCCTTCCCTTACGTTCTCGCCATGTTGGATGAGAGGCTGGATAGCAAGAACAAGACAAGGGTGACTTTTGGGGGGGGGGGGGGGGGTGGTTGTAACCATGTTACTACATAAAGAACAGCTCCGGTGTCCTAGAATGGAAAGCTACACCTTGTGGAGAAATTGAACGCAGAGGTTAGTATCTTTGCAAGGGCAGGGTGGGTGAAGGTACAGTCCAAATAACTAGTCTGGATTTGTCGCAGATGTCAGGCAACAGTGTCCCTTGTGATGGACACTGATCAGAAAACAGGTTTCAAGAGATAGTCCAAGTGAATTTAAGTCGGGGAGGAAGTTAGTGGTAAAGTTACTGAAAGCAATCACTGCTGTACAGGTGCAAGAGGCAGCCCCAATGCAGTGGAGAAAGAGTCGGGGGGGATGGTGTCAGAATACATTTGGAACAAATGTTTGACATAACCAACAAAAAACAGGCATAGCTGGGCCCCATGTGAGTTTTAACTTGAAGAATGTAAGAGGAATCAAAAGAGAAGTTGAGGGCAAGGACAAATTCCACCAGGCAAAGTAGAGGATAAACTGATTTGGTCTCAAGGATTCTTGTGATGGAGAGAGAAAGCTTAAATTGTACTGAAACAAGTTAATTTCAAACTAATGTTTAGTTGGTTCATAATTGTTTATTCCAGTAATTATAGAAACAAGTAAAATAGTTCAGTTCAAAAGCTTTATTAAAAAAGTTCTTTAGGTTTTCGGTGCCTTTTTCTTTTCAGCTTCTTCCCGCTCTTTCTCAATTTCTGAAACATGCATTCAATTTCTTCTGGAGTTAAGATCTACGAAGAAAAAAATACGTGGAATTTAGCTGCATACAAATTTGAATTATATAGACATTTATAGTTCAACAGCTATGATTATAGAAGGAAATCATAAGATATAAGACATTATGGGAATAGGCTATTTCACTTTCCAGATTGTCTGAAACCAACTACCAATGGACATTATTGCATTAAAAAATGAAATTTTGTTTCCATTGACTATGTTAGACAATATAGATGGGCAGGTGAGCAAATTTGCTAACAAAATTGTGTTGAGTTTTTGACACCATGTCATAGGAAAGATGTGGGCATTGAACATAGGTTATGCAGTATACAACATCGGTTGGGCTGCATTTGGAGTATTGCCTGCAGTTCTGGTCGCCCTCACTACAGGAAAGATGTGGAGGCTTTGGCGAGAGTGCAGAGGAGTTTACCAGAATGCTGCCTGGACTAGAGGGTTTCAGCTACAGCAAGAGGTTCTAAGACTTGGTTTGTGTTTTTTCTGGAATGTCAGATGTTGAGGGGAGACTTGGTAGAAGCACTGTGCCCTCCATAATGTTTGGGACTAAGACACATCATTTATTTATTTGCCTCTGTACTCCACAATTTGAGATTTGTGATCCACAGTAGTTTAATGCAAAATTTACAAAGTGGTGATTAATAGCCTCTTTATGCATTCCACTGACCATATATACCATGGTAAATTTGAATAGAACTGAACTGAAAGATGCAGTATGGAAACGGGCCCATTGGCCAACCAGGTCCATGCCGACCTGTTCACACTAAAGGTTCAAAGGTATTTTATTAGTCACATTCACATACACACCTAGGTGTAGTGAAGTGAAACGCTTTTTGCCATTTTGCAGCACACAAAAAAAAGAATAGACATAACACCAATGAGTCTTAAACACATAGAACATCCCCCCACAATGGCTCCCACCATGACGGAAGGCACAAAGTCTAGTCCCCAACCCCAGTTCACCCATAGTCGGGCCCATTGAGGCCTCCACAGTTGCCTCTATGGAGGCCCGATGTTCCTGGCCGTTCTCGCCGGGTGATGTTGCTCCGGCGTCGGGAGAGTCCTCCCAGCGGCCTGGGAACCCTGGAACGGCTGCATCCGCACTGGAGACCGCGGCTTCCGAAGCCGACAAGGCCGCACCGGTTGGAGCTCCACAACTGGCGATCTCGTTGCGTGATCCCAGGCTCCCGATATAAAGTCAGCGCCGCCGCCCGCAGCTGGCTGCTCCTCAGACCCGCAGCTCCGCGATGTTGTTCCCGGCGGTCTCAGCTCACTGGAGCTCCAGCGCGGCGACCCAGGCAAGGCATCGCCCGCCCCGTGATAGCGCTCCAGCGCTGTGCTGCCGCCGAAAGCCATGGTTCTGGGCGGTACCCGACAGGAAACGCCGCTCCAGGCCCACTGGTAGGCCGCAAGGACGGGTTGAAGCTGCAGCCTGGAGAAAAGCCGCCTCTCCGACCAGGTAGGGACCCTGAAAGGTAGTTTCTCTTCCCCCCCACATAAAAAAAGTCTAGACCTCCAACAAAACACTTTAACTAACTTAAAATAAAAATAAAAAGATGAAGAGACAGACAGCTGCTGGCTGAGCACTAGTCTGTTATCCCACTTTCATGTCCACTCTCTATACACTAGGGGCAAGTTACAGAGGCCAAATTAACCAATTAACCTACAAACCCCACATGTTTTTGGGATGAGTGGGGAAACCGGAGCACATAGAGGAAATGCATAAAAACATCAGACATGCAGCTCCCGGACTCAGGATTGAACCTGGTGCTGAAAGGTAGCGGCTCTGCCAGCTATGCCATTTACTTTGAAACCAGTTAAAACTTAGTGCTTAGTTAAGTCATTCCATTAAAAACAAATTGTTTTTAATGGAATCCTCAACTAAAGGATTTTAATGTTGTGTCATAGTTGAGGAGTAGCCCCTTCAGATATTGGCACAGGGGCAGCAACCTCACACACCCCATATACATGTGGAACACGGTCTCCACCTCGTCACAGAAAATACAGGAGGCCGGCGAGCCCATGAACCGGCCCTGTGCATCTCTCTCACTCAAGATCCTTTTGAAGCAGCCAAATGGCACTCTGCAGTGGTGATAGGTGCACTGAGTGGCATTAAAGGCTGTCCGTGAGAAGCTGCGGTTACTGTTCGCAACATCCCATTGATGTCATTGTGGCACTCGGCAGCTGAGAGCCATTGTGATTGGTGCAGTGAGTGGCATTGTGATATCATAATTTGAAGCTGCTGGAAAAGGGCTATCTGTGAAAAGCAGTTTTGGCTTAAAAAAAAAACTTTAATTGCGAATAACTTTTGAAATAGAGCATGAAATCTGAAGTGAACCTGATGAGGTCATGGAGGGGAACGCGTGTAGCGGTTTGAGGACGATACAATGAATACAGGCAGGCACACACACACACGATCAGACTTTTATAGGTATAGAGATTTAAGAGTTTTTTCCTCAGACTGCTCAAATCTGGCTGGTCAACTAGTTTGCTGACATTAGTCCTGGACACCAGAAATGATTTAGAACTGAATTTTTTGAAAATTTGATTGTAATGGCTATAAATGGCAAAATAAAGTTATAGAATAGAATAGAATAGTAGAATAGAATAGTTTCTTTATTGTCATTGTAACATGGGCCATGTACAACGAAATTTAAAATGTCAGCCAGTCAGTGCAGCATTCAAACATTTCTAAAGCTAACGAAACATCCACGGTAAAATAATAAAGATAAGCAAATAAATAAAAAACACAGACAAAGCACGCATACACACCCAACCCTCCATCCTTCTGTCGATTTCACCGTTACCACAGTCCCTTAGTCTGTATCGCCCCTGCGTTCCTTGGCGGCCACATTTAGTGCTTTTATAGCAGTGGGGTAAAAACTGTTTTGTAGTCTATTTGTCCTTGTCCTTGTGGATCTGTACCGTCTGCCTGACGGCAACAGTTCAAACAGGGAGTGTCCGGGGTGGGAGATGTCCTTTATTATATTCTGGGTTTTTTTGGTGCAGCGGGAACTGTGTAGGTCCTCCAAGGTAAGGAGAGGGCAGCCGACAATCCTCTGGGCGTTGTCAATGGCCCTCTGGAGCGCTTTCCTCTGAGCCACTGTGCAGCTGGTGTACCACACGCATACACAGTATGTTAGTATGCTCTCAATGGAGCACCGATAAAAGGACAGCAGCAGCCTCTGAGTGATGTTGTTCTTCCTGAGCACCCGCAGGAAGTGCAGTCTCTGCTGGACCTTTTTCAGCAGCGCAGTGGTGTTCACGCTCCACGTCAGGTCCTCCTCAATGTGGATTCCCAGGAAGCGGAAATCCGCCACCCTTATTTTATAAAGTGCTGGATTTCTGCAGGGAGCTCACTTTTTGGAGAGCAATATTTTGCTGCAAATTGAACTGTTGTGCTGTACAAATTTACCATGGCAACTTTGCACTGGCAGTCACTCCTAATGTAATACTCAAATAAATCAGGGGTGACTGCTAGTAACTATTAGAATTGTAATGTTGTAGACATTTAAAGTGGCTAGGGCAAACTGTAGATTGTCATATTAACACAATCAATAGGAAAACTGGAATGGATAGAGAGTTAAACATACAAATAATAAAATGATTATTTCTATGCAGTGCCGATGGCATTACCCTTAAGAGTTGTCCATGTTTCATCACCGCCAGTTCAATGTGTTTTCCTCCCGATTGTACAACCTAAAGAAAATTGAGTAGAAATGAGCTATTTTACCCTTCTTTTAATAAACCTGTGAATGACCAAAATTCATACAGATTAAACTTCTAGAACCATAAATAATTGAGTCAATACTGATAGGAATACACGCTAGAATATAATCTTTGAACATTTGATCAATGATATTTTACAGTCTGATGCTGCAATAATTGTTACTATCTCCCTCTGCCTGACCGCAGGAGAAGCTAGAAAGAGAATACTTTTTTTTACCTTCCATCACAGTGAGGAGGTGCCTGGAGGAGAGTCACTGTGGTTGATGTTTCTGTTAAATTGTGTTTAGTTGCGTGTATTATTACTTTTTTTACTGTTATGACTGCATGGCAAAGACATTTCGTTCAAACTTGTTTTTGAATGACAAATAAAGAAATTCAAATCAATTCAATTGATATTTTCATTGAAATAATACCTCCAATAAAGCCTTGATGGCAAGTTTAATGGTACCGCTGTCTGTGGCAGTGGCCTCTTCATTGTAGTTTTTCTCCAAGAATTCTCGGACAGTCTTTGCACTTCTTCCTATGGCATTGGCCTGAATGTAAAACATGCATGAAATTAGTACATACTGTTCAAGTGACAAACATAAAAGTTTTTTTAAACTCAAGCTAAATTGGTTGTACGATTTGAAAGACTAATGCATTTACATTGTCGAACTTTCTATCTTCTGTTAGGTTACACAGAAATCCCTTCTGGTGATCTAGATGGATTAGCATACAAATATTTCATCTCACATTTGTATCCAGCCCAGATGGATGGCAATGAATTCCTCTCTAAGTGTCTAGCAGGCCCCTAGCAACAATGTCCTTCACCTAGTATATTAAAAAAAGTTAGCATAAGTAAGATCTCTCACAATGCACAATGAATAGTGCACTAATAAATACAAATGGCCATCTTTCAATAAAAATAGGTACACTTGGGGCATCAGAGTTTGCAAAATATTTACCTTCCATTCATGATAGGTTCCCGATGGATCAGTTTGATAAAGTCTTGGCGCTCCATCAATGTCAAAACCCACAATCAGTGCAGAAATCCCAAACGGTCGGCGCCCATTACTTTGTGTGTAACGCTGCAAACAGTTTGGAAATGTAGGTCACTGTACATCCCAATTCTGACAGTATCTGTGTAATATGTCTTTATCCTTTAATAAATTAAAAGTGGTATAATAGCTCAAATGTGGCATACTAGAATTGGCAGCAGTGTATCTGTAAACAGATATCAATACGGGAGTCAGTAGAAGAGAGAATAACTGGGGAATAAGTATATGAGTTTAGTTTACTCTCGCTTAAAGATACAGCATGGAAACAGCCCCAACGAGTGCACACTGACCACAGATCACCCATTTACATTAGTTCTATGTTATCACACTCTCTCATCCACTCCCTACACTTTATAAATTTATAGAGGCTTATTAGAGGATGTGGGAGGAAACGGGGAGAATGTGCAAACTTCTCAGACAACACCCAAGGACAAAAATAAAATCCTGGTCTCTGCCATTGAGGCAGCAATTCTACCAGCTGTGTCGCTGTGCCGCCCTGTCCAGTTTCTCGAAAAGGTCAAATTTAATTTTTGTTCATAAATCCTATAATTTACCCATGGCGTTAAGATACAAATGATATTTTATGGTTTTGAGTATTATGACAGAACATTCAAGCTCTGCAAGGTAACACAATTTTTTTCTCCACTTATGCAGAGAAAATTTAATCTAATATAACGATGTATGAATTTACCTGTTTCAAACTGGCAATAAAGCGTGTGATGTATTCAACCGTGACTGGATCCTCTACAGTGAGTCTATGGCTTTGACACTCCACACGAGCTCTATTTATCACTATCCGGGCATCAGCTGTGAGTCCTAACATAAAGGATATTGAGAGACAACATTTAAGTCACACTGAGGATGATATTGAGCACTGATGAAATATAATAAGCCCTCCACTGAGCTATTCATGTCCACTTTTGGTTTTGGTAAAAGGTGAAACAAGTGATAACAGATCCACCAAGAAGAAGACTTAATTGTTTTTAAAAAAACATCACTTAACAAAGAGCTGGGGTCAAGGAAAGAGCATTCGCGTCACGGCCCCGTTTCCACCAATACACACAAGAAGCAACAAGACAGACACCATTGTATGCAGATGCCGAGAAGTATGTTCAGCTCTGGCTGAACAACTTCTAATCTTGTGTGTGGACTCCATCAGAAGACAAAGAGCTAAGGTATTGAATGACATTGAACAAACCAGATTCAAATTTCCACCAACTCAACATTTCACAACAAGTAGCGGATCATTATTTCTCCTGCATCCAGTAATAAGACTAAGAATGCATCAATTTCTCCAACCATTGGAAGAAGTGAGCAGTAAATCATCATAGAAAAAAGCTGTAAGATTCTGAAAACAAAACAGAAGAGAGTCAACAAGGTTTCAACATCCCATTCAACATTAGAACCAACCTGCAAAGGCCATACAAACGTTGTCATCCAGTACACAGATCTTCCTTACAGTTCTTTCATCTTGCAATTTGGCTACAGATTTCTTTTCCACTCCAAGGACTACAATTCCTTTTCCTCGCACACTAACCTATTGCGTGAAAGATCAAAGTATTAGTCTAAATAAATGGTCTTGCCATTGTACGTACTACTGGCAAAAATGCATTTTGCCTAAAATAAAGTTTATTGTAAAATACTGTAAACTTAATCACAGACCTCTTTAGTGTCCGTAGTTACATGTGTTATATCTCCTTGGAATCACACTGCTTCTTTTCTAAAGAGTACCGATTTTTTTTTTAAATACAGTTTTGAGGTATTTTAATTCAAAATTAAAAAGAAAAGATTGTATTTATTAATCAGTGGCTTTAAATTATATTTTCACATAAAGAAATGTTGCTAAGAGATGAATGAGGATGTTCAGACGTTTTTTTTTATTGATAAGGAGTCCAAAATGTTGCATCAGGTAAATATAGTGAAAGGTGCACTATTTATAAATGACGCAACCATCTCTAAATGAAATATTAATCGGGATATTAGAGATTTGGCAAGACTTGATGTGCTGGAGATCTTTCTGGTGGTGCCCATTTCTGAAGTTTTGATTTATTAGGGATAGTGCAAATCTCTCTGATCCAGATTCTTTAAGTCCCTTAAACATGTTTCCATGATAAAGAAAGGACCTTTGATTCAGGAAGCACATGTTTTCTGATTTGTAAAACGACCTAAAATATGAAAAGGCAAACAGAAAACAATAATACTACAAAATTACATTTTCATTATCTTGCAAGTACTATTGTTAAAGAATGCTGCAAAATTATGGAGTCCGAAGAAGGATCTCAACCCGAAACGTCACCTATCCATAGTCTCCAGAGATGCTGCCTGACCCGCTGAGTTACTCCGGCACTTTGTCTTTATTTTGTAAACCAACATCTGAAGTTCCTTGCATCTACTAGAAAATTGTTGTCAGTAAAATATGTTTGCAAATCATCGTGGCTATTCCTCGAGGTCAAGGATGATGGTCTACGTTCTGTTGTTTTTATGGACTCTCAGGTGGCGTACGAGTCCAATCCTGGCTTTGAAAGTTCTTCGGCATTCAGGACAGGTCATTCCAGATGGCAGATCGGGCTTTGGTTGTTGCTGCCTCTCTTTCCGTTTTCTTCTCTTTTCTTGTAATTCTGCGGATCTGTTGGCTTCGAAGGTCGCTGTTCTTTCTTGGATGATGGTACGCCAGAGTTTCATGTCCTTGGCATTGGTTTCCAATTGTCGATGTCGATTTCACATTTCTTCATGCTGGCTTTAAAGGCGTCTTTGAATCTCTTCTTTTGTCCGCCTCTTTTATGTTTGCCTTCTTTAAGCTGGGAGTAGAATGTTTGCTTTGGTAGACGCTCGTCTTCCATCCGAACAACATGACCGACCCATCTTAATTTAAGAAAGAACTGACCCATCTTAGTTGGTTCTTGATGTCCAAGGCTTTGATGCTGATATTTAAGCTGTTTCGAAGAAATCGTTGATGGAACTTTTCATGGGTTTACAGATGGCTTCGGTATGTAAATATACTGCTTAACATTAGCAAAAGAATATTTATGTTATTTAACAATTATAGGTGGCACAGCGGTAGAGTTGCTGCCTTACAGCAAAATGCAGCGTCAGAGACCCGGGTTCGATCCCGACCACGGGGTCTGTCTGTATGGAGTTTGTAAGTTCTCCCAGTGATCTGCGTGGGTTTTCTCCGAGATCTTCGGTTTCCTCCCACACTCCAAAGACGTACAAGTTTGTCGGTTGGCTTGATAAAAATGTAAAATTGTCCAAGTTGACGATATGCAGAGTACTGCCCTGCCGACTACAAAATTCAGAAGATATAACATTTTGCAATTATATAGCATCACTCTGACTGCATGCGAACATTGTGTAGAGCGATGAAATTCCAACGGCTACACGGATGCAGCCTGCAGTCGGAGGGTGGGAGGTAGCCATGATGGTAGACAAGGCATCTAAACTTCAACCCGACCCCAATGTGTTTAAAGATATACGAAGCGGAAATAACATGATCAATTGCAAAGGTCAGAAGTAGATAAAGCTGATGTAGTTCGGGCTGCGAGCGCTGGAGGAGCTCGGGTACCACGAGGAAGTAGCCGGCGCCTTGCAAATTCACTTATCGGCAAGTACATTTGGCAATAAATAACCAAGTTGCAGGGTTCCGGGTGGGGATAGGGCTGTAACACATCCAGCAGTTTGGTCACTATAAATCCAAGTCTGTCCTGAAGAGTTGGAGGACAATACATAAGTCACAGTGACTCTGCAATCCTTCCTGCTGGATTTTGAAAAGCTGTTCCGGCAGGAGAAAAGTAAAAGGAAAAGGCCCAAATCCCGCCTGACGAGAGCCCGGGGGTAGGGGGTACATGTGTGAGTGACCGATCAGTTCCCGGGTACTCACCGCGGACGAGCCTTTCTTCACCGCCTCCTGTGCGTACTCCACCTGGAAGAGGTGGCCGTCCGGGGAGAAGACGGTGATGGCGCGGTCGTAGCTGGCGCTCATGGCGGGCGGACGGGCACGCGAGGCGCGAGTGAGCGGACGAAAAGAGGCGCCGCCGCCGCGAGCGGGCCGGGGGGGGCGCGAAACCCGAATGAAACTTCAACCGCCGCGATCCGGCCCTGGGGCGCGAGGAGGGCGAACAATCAACGGACGCAGTCGATAGCAGCGCGAGAACGAAAGTGAAATCAAGCAGCTGTCCCCAGGGCCACCCCTACAATCGCGAATCATCCCGCCCGCCCCTTCCGCTTCGGCGCCGACCACTCGCTGCGCGGGGGAGGGGAGGATGAGGCGGCTGGTGTAGCGGGAGGTGGAGCCTCCAGCCGCCCGTCCGCTCCGCAGCCGCTGTTCCGCAACTGCCCATCCGCACGCTGCCGGTGCAGCCATCCGCAATCACCGGCACCGCTTCCCCCTTCGTGTCAGCCTCGTCGGGGAATCGAATTAAATAAAATACAACGCGAACTGGTGGAAAACAAACATCATGTCCGTGGCCTTTGCATCAGCTCGCCAGCGGGGGAAAGGGGAGGTCACTCAAGCTATCATTCAAAAGGTAAACGTCTTATTATTTATATGCCAACCAGTTATCTATCTCTTGGCGGAAAGAAAAACCTGCAAATAACAATGATTCATTGAAAAATGTAATGCCTGGTTTTGAATGTAATTTAGCAATTGTCATTTATTCTGCAGATGAAATGTGCTATTTTCCATCAGTTTTGAAATGCAGGATTTGATCTTTTCAGATTCTGATTGGGGACAGTAGTGATTTCCACCCCCCCCCCCCCCAACTCTCAGGATTGTGAATGCAGCAGCTCTGAACAAAGCAAGGTGTGATAGTGCAGACACATGGGGCAACGTAGGTCAAGGAGCCAGTACATCGCTTAATTTCAATTTTATGATGCATACATTTGAATTGTCATCCTTTGTGATTGCAAGAAAAAAAAATCACTGATCACATCTACTTAACCAAACGATTGCATCCTTATTGCTAACAGGTGCGCGTTCGTCTAAAACAATGCCAAATGTGCAGTTACTTATGTTGCTGCCGAAATCAGATGCAAATCTGAAAAAAACCCTACGTTGTATTTATTTATTTATTAAACGTATCAGGTGGATAGGATGCCAATGGGGTGGATAGGATGTAATCAGTGATTGTCTAATAAAAGTGCTACTTTCGTGAAGAATGGAAACGTTAAAATGGTGAAGGAGGTTGCGTGCTTTTTTGTTGTTTTTTATTAAAAATGTCAGGAGAACGCAACGACCGTCCTAAATAATGAACTAAAACTTGCAATTTGTGATAGTTTAACCATTCTTGCAAATGGAGTTGTGTTTTTTAAAGAAATACAGAGTCGTGTTCATGGTGCTGATGGCAGCTTCTTGCAACCTCGGGTTCTTGACTCCCTTGCTGCCCGTGACGATGTAGTGGGCAGCGAAGCATTTGATTTTTGATTCCTTCTCCCCCACCGCCTAGCCCCCCCGATCGCGGCGCAATTCGCCAAACTTTATCCAGATGGTGCCTAGCGTTGAGTTCTCTGACATTGATGGTAGGGGAGAAGCTGGAACCGGTAAACGGAGTGGTGAGGTTTGAGGATTGGCGACGGTGGGAAATGATGGGTAGTTCGCGGATTAATCATGGCGAAGAAGAAAAGGTGTCAGTGCAAACAGCAATCAACACCTCATCAGCATCCTGTTCAGCAAACCATCGTGCTGCCATCCGATGGACAGGAAGCATTGTTGCTAAACATCCAGCACTTCGCATCTGTCTCTGTCACTGCCGAGGAAACGGCCTCGCTCATGCTAACTGCGTTGCAAACATTTGCCACGGATTGGCCTCTACATGCGTGTAACTAGATCAATATCTTGCTTCATGTCAACTGTAACGGGATTGAACTAATTATGTTCGATGATCGGTGGGGGTTACCTTCTGCATATCGGAGCACAAAGAGATAAAATGGCAAATTAAAAAGGATGCTCATCTCCTTTCACATTGTATGTGCGGAAATATTTTCTTACCCACGATTTGGTCAAGTAACCACCAGTGTTAATATTTGCACGATTTCACTCCCTCTTTCGGTAGCTTTCTGCCATCTTGCTTTTGCTGGGAGAAATGGCAAATGAATAGGGGGAATTTTAAAGAAGTTAATCGCATATAATTTGGGAAACTGTTCGGCATCCATTTAATTTTCTATGTTAAATTAACATTAAAACTTGGCTTTGCAAACAACCATGTGGAGGAGAGTGGGGATAAGATGTCCTCTTGAATTTAGAAGTTAAATACCAAAACAAATAATAAAGTTTTATGGTTTATTTGTACATGTATATAAAATTAGAACGAGTGTTTACTTTTACATAACTGCTTGATATTTTTCCTCTCTTCCTAACTCCACTCAACGAGCAGCTATTTTATTGCAAGGTCTTAATATCCCAGTTCTCCAGAGTAAAATGTTAAAAATGTTGCAAACTGAGAAGGTGGGCAAATAATTGTGAGCAATTTGTTTTTATATTTAATAATAGGTGGGACCAAGAAATGTATTTTAAAAATCCAGCATTAATGTAAGTTGAAAGCTTGCAAACTTAAGCATTGAATAATTAGCAAGAATGTACAGTTTTAAATTTTGACAGCTCGTAGAATCACCTATAGTTGTTTATCACTAAAATACACGTTGACTCTGAGAGTTTATATACTGTACTAGATGTTGGCTATCTTTCACAGCCCAATGGTTCCAACTTCCAACAAAATCTAATTGGCTTGCTCTCAACTAATTCTATTGCCAAAGCTCAGGGTAGTCCGTAATTTGCAGAATGCCAGTAGAGAAGAATCTCATTCTTCCAGTTTGAAAAATGTATAATTGGACAATATGATAAAATAGTGTTTTTTTGTAATTAGTCTTGACCCTTCATTGTTATCAAATTTGATATAGAACATAACAACAATTTATTATCTTATATATAAGTTGCCTTCAACTGACAAGCTGAAGGTTGCCCCAGCTGCTAATAGAAAACAGGTTTTGTTTGAAGTTCAAAAATTGCTTTTAAGCACCTAAGTAGAATTCCATTTTGTAAGTTCTGCATTTCCATCAGTGTAAAGGTTGAAACATATTTTTACCTTTGTTTTTTGGGCAGCAGACAGATACTTGAAAATCAGGGTCTTTGTGGACAATTTGTAGCAATAAAATTGAACAGCAAGTCAAGCATTGTAATGATTGGAGGCTGGTCCATAATCAATTTTGTTTATCAAGAGTATTGTATTGTTAATAGTCTGTCAGAACTTTACCCAATTAAAGATATTTTAATGTGAGGTGTACTAATTGATACATATTATAACATTTGGTTTGTAACTAATTGTAACTTTTTTTTTCTAATAATTTCTGGTTTTAGATGTTGGATGAGAACAATCATTTGATACAGTGTATCATGGATTACCAGAGTAAAGGCAAAACTGCAGAATGTTCTCAGTAAGTCTTGTTGTCATTTTGAACTTTGTTCTAAGTGAAAATTTCAAAGACCCGGTTACCATCCTAATCTCCAGAAGACAAGTATGTATGACTGTGTGTGAATGCAAAAGGCCTGAAAATTTTCTGCTGGATTTAAGTGAAATTGCTTGGGGAATAATTTGATGTCAAAGGACATTGTATCTGGCACATTGTAGTAAACTTATTTTGGACATATTCTTTAAATTGACATTTAGTAGTTGGGGCCAGTTGAAATCACACCTAACACAGTGATATACTTGTCTTTTTAAGATAACTGTGAACTATTATGGCCCTGATGTGGAGAACTTTATCCAAAATAAAGTCAAATATCTGATAGCAATTTTGGTATGATGAATGAGATTAGAATTGTAACAGAAGTGGAAGATCTATTATTAGACCTGCAAGTTTTTTCTTGGTTTAAGTGCTTACATTTTGATCAGGAATTAATGTTTTTAAATGTTAAGAGTTTTAAATACAGGTTGACATTTTTTTCTAGAACTGAGCTCAGCAAATGTATCATTGTTGTTAAGTAACAACATATTTTAGTGTAAGATATTCTCTTACTTTATTCCCTCTCCTGCTACATGATTCCAAGGTGGAAAATAATTGCTGGAGGAACTTGGATAGTGAAACTGCTGAGGTCCTCCAGCAATTAGTTTTTTTTTTTTGCTTGATATTCCAGCATCTGCAGTCTTTTGTATTCCAGGGGTATAAAGCTGCTGTGGATATTAGGTGCAAAAGGCTTACCACTAAAATAAGAAAACTCTTAAGAAGATTATACATTTTCAGAAATCTGCATGTACTGTAGTGGCTTGTGATGCATTCTTGGAAGGTTTTGCTAATTGTATAAACTACTCGCCTATGCTTTGTGATTTGCTAAATCTCATTATTGACTTGCAACATTGTACCTTCCCCCACCCCCTATCAGCCAAACCAAGTATATGTTCTTCTGTGGCTATTGAATAGAAGGTGGAATTTTATAGGCGATCATTTGCTGAACTTTCAATAGTATAGATATTTCATTACCTGCATAAGAAATGTATTGTTTTTCAAAAGCTTTTTTTTTGGAAAGTAAAGTCAACCTTTTGTATTTTGTGAATTGTGGCTTGAAAGAAAAATATAAATTTCAGCGATATAGGGGAGCAACTTTATGGATTGCAATGCAGAAATGAAGCAGCAGAAACTTTGTCCTATCTCCAAAACAGTCAAGTGATCATTATATTCTACTAAGCACAATCCAAAAGAGTGCCATTATTATTTTTTAAACCATTAAAACCCTTTTACAGTTTGAAAGATAATTTGTTCTGATGCATGATGGTGACTTTAATACATAATTGGTTTTCTTCAAATTAGTATTATTTGTACAGAGTGCTTGCTTTTGAAGTGTATTGTTGAACTGTATTTAATTTGGCATAATGGCACTGATATATTGAGACCTACATAGAACTAATGATGTATTGAGATATACATACAGAGAGAACAGCAGAGATGGGGCCCTTCTGCCCACCATATCCTTACGGTTCTTTTTGCCCAGCTATATTAATTCCATTTGTCCACATTTGTATTGTTCCATTTCAGTACCTGGTTACAAGCCTGGCAAAAATTGTGAGTGTATCTGACTCCCCCATCAACTCTGACGAAAAGCTTCTGATATCAATCACTCTGTGTTTAAAAAAAAAAAAAAAAAAAAAAAAATTATCCCTAATTTCCCTGTACCATTCCTTCCACTCACCTTAAAACTATGCCCTCTAGTTTGTGATATACCCAGCATGGGGAAAAATATTGACTATCTATGCCTCTAATAACTTAATTACCTCTGTCAGGTCATCTCCACCTGTCTTTAGCTCCAGTTTATCCAAGCTCTTCCCATAACTGAAGTTCACCAATTCATGCTTCATCCTGGTGAATCTCCATCTTTCCTAAATGTGGTGGCCGGAACTGCACACAACACTCCAAATACCAATGCTTTTATATTCTACTAGACTAAGTGTGACCCATCGGGTCCCAGTCACACGGGAGGCCTGGTCCTCCAATGCAATCCATTCCCCAATGCAATATTCCACCATGTTGTGAGAGAGGGGGGGGGGGGGTGTGGGGGGATGGGATGGTGTGGGGGAGAAGCGGGGAGGGGTAAAGGCGGTGTGTGGGGGGGAGGGGGTGTGTGGATAGGGGGGGGGGGAGGGACTCCACACAGCGGCCACCAGCCACGGCACTACACAGCACCTGCCCGACTCCACTCACTGGCTTCCCCCCGACTCCACACAGCGGCTTCCCCCCGACTCCACACAGCGGCTTCCCCCGACTCCACGCAGCGGCTTCCCCCGACTCCACGCAGCGGCTTCCCCCGACTCCACGCAGCGGCTTCCCCCCCGACTCCACACGGCTTGATGACTCCGCCCCGCCTCCGGGCCTTTATTCTCCTTGCCCGGAAGGGACGTTACCTTCATGGTGATTGACAGGCGAGAAGACCAATCTGCTGATCTCACGATTTTATGAACCTTCATAACTTTTGTAATATTCCACCGATTGGAACAAAACTTGGTGCGCTTGGAACAGAGGAGAACGGTGAGTAAGGTGGTGAAAAGGTCCTCGCGATATAGGGTACCGTTTTTGCGCAAATTTAAAAAAGATAGCAAACTGGAAGTGGTCAAGATGAGAGTTTTAGTAATAGTATAAATGCCCCAAACTTGCATTCATTTTATTAATGTAATTCAATGTAATCTTGTAATTAATTTTCATACCAATATTTACTTTGCTATTGTAGGAGCTTTCTTTTGCTTCAGAGGTTTTATCGATTGTCATTGCCAGTTTGATGATCTAGAACCCTATTTGCATATTGGATTAAAATCATAAAATAACTACAGCACAGAAGGTAGCCATTCAATCTGCTTAATCTTTGTACAGATACATTAAAATGCAGCAAATTGGAGCTAGCTTAGACCATTTGACCTTCAGAATAAAAAGACATGCCTTTAGAAAGGAGATGAGGAGGAATGTCTTTAGTCAGAGAGTGGTAAATCTGCAGAACTCATTGCCACAGATGGATGTGGAGACCAAGTCACTAGGTATTTTTAAAATGGAGATTGATGGGCTCTTGATTATTAAAGGTGTCAAAAGTTAAGGGGAGAAGGCAGGAGATTAGGGTTGAGGGTGAAAGGTAGATCAATCATGATTGAATGACGGAGTAGACTTGATGGGCCGACTGGCCTAATTCTGCTCCTATGACTGATGAACTTCAAACCTGTTCCATTGTTTAATGGGATAATGAGCATCTATTTCAATTTGCTCACCCTCTGCAAAACCTTTGAACTGCCACGTATTCTTCCTTTCCACCAACCGTCTGTCTCCACAGTGTTGTTATCCATCTCACTATCCTTCCACGTTTTGTGTCAGATTCAGATTTGGAAATTTATAATTTTTGCAATATATGATAATCATTTATTATGTCCAATGAAAGCCTGAACAGCAAGTAAGAATAGCAATAGAATAATCCACCGTTGGAGACTTGTTGTACAATTCAATTAGATTATGGCTGGTTTGCATCTTAATTTAATTTACTTACCTTATTCCATATCTATTAATATCCAAATACACAACCATCTCTAAAAGAATTAACTTACCTCCAACTTCACAAGTTTTTTGGCAGAAAGAATCCAGTCTTTTGTGTGAAATAGCATTTGACATAATCAACGACTGATGTGGCTCTTTATTTAATGCAATGCCTCATTTCTTGATGTTCCACGAGAGAAGCTATTTGGCTACTTTATTCACTTATTTTAGAAAATCTGACCATTTAAATAAATGACATTTGATGTCTTTTATTTGCTTACTTTGAATATACTTTTTTTTTGCTCCTGCATTCCTTTCCATTTTGTTCCCGTCTCCTATTAATATTATTGTTTATTATCCAAATTCAGTATTTTATATGCAATTCTGACACTTTAATAAGCCAATTTTCTGCCTTGCTCATAATATCAAATTGGAGGCAAGAGTTCATGAAATAATAGCTGGGAGAGCATTTACCAGTATAATCTTCAGATATGGAGAGTGACATTGTTAATTCAGAAACAATGGTTCTGAACTTAAAGAAAGGTAACTTTGAGGGTATGAGACGTGAATTGGCCAAGATTGACTGGCAATTAATTCTAAAAGGGTTGACGGTGGATATGCAATGGAAGACATTTAAAAGGCTGCATGGATGAACTACAAAAATTGTTCATACCAGTTAGGCAAAAGAATAAATCAGGGAAGGTAGTACATCCATGGATAACAAGGGAAATCAGGGATAGTATCAAAGCGAAGGATGATGCGTACAAATTAGTCAGAAAAAGCAGCCTACCGGAGGACTGGGAGAAATTCAAAGATCAGCAGAGGAGGACAAAGGGCTTAATTAGGAAAGGAAAAATAGATTATGAAAGAAAACTGGCAGGGAAAATAAAAACTGACTGCAAAAGTTTTTATAGATATGTGAAAAGAAAGAGATTAGTTAAAACAAATGTAGGTCCCTTGCAGTCAGAAACAGGTGAGTTGATCATGGGGAACAAGGATATGGCGGACCAATTGAATAACTACTTTGGTTCCGTCTTCACTAAGGAAGACATAAATAATTTTCCGGAAATAGCAGGGGACCGCGGGTCAAAGGAGTTGGAGGAATTGAGTGGAAATCCAGGTTAGCTGGGAAGTGGTGTTGGGTAAATTGAATGGATTAAAGGCCGATAAATCCCCAGGGCCAGATAGGCTGCATCCCAGAGTACTTAAGGAAGTAGCTCCAGAAATAGTGGATGCATTAGTAATAATCTTTCAAAACTCTTTAGATTCTGGAGTAGTTCCTGAAGATTGGCGGGTAGAAAATGTAACCCCACTTTTTAAGAAGGGAGGGAGAGAGAAATGGGGAATTACAGACCAGCTAGTCTAACATCGGTAGTGGGGAAACTGCTAAAGTCAGTTATTAAAGATGGGATAGCAGCACATTTGGAAAGTGGTGAAATCATTGGACAAAGTCAGCATGGATTTACGAAAGGTAAAACATGTCTGACAAATCTTATAGAATTTTTCGAGGATGTAACTAGTAGCGTGGATAGGGGAGAACCAGTGGATGTGGTGTATCTGACTCCCAGAAGGCTTTCGACAAGGTCCCACATAAGGGATTAGTATACAAACTTAAAGTACACGGCATTGGGGGTTCAGTATTGATGTGGATAGAGAACTGGCTGGCAAACAGGAAGCAAAGAGTAGGAGTAAACGGGTCCTTTTCACAATGGCAGGCAGTGACTAGTGGGGTACCGCAAGGCTCAGTGCTGGGACCCCAGCTATTTACAATATATATTAATGATCTGGATGAGGGAATTGAAGGCAATATCTCCAAGTTTGCGGATGACACTAAGCTGGGGGGCAGTGTTAGCTGTGAGGAGGATGCTAGGAGACTGCAAGGTGACTTGGATAGGCTGGGTGAGTGGGCAAATGTTTGGCAGATGCAGTATAATGTGGATAAAATGTGAGGTTATCCATTTTGGCGGCAAAAACAGGAAAGCAGACTATTATCTAAATGGTGGCCGACTAGGAAAAGGGGAGATACAGCGAGACCTGGGTGTCATGGTACACCAGTCATTGAAAGTAGGCATGCAGGTGCAGCAGGCAGTGAAGAAAGTGAATGGTATGTTAGCTTTCATAGCAAAAGGATTTGAGTATAGGAGCAGGGAGGTTCTACTGCAGTTGTACAGGGTCTTGGTGAGACCACACATGGAGTATTGCGTACAGTTTTGGTCTCCAAATCTGAGGAAGGACATTATTGCCATAGAGGGAGTGCAGAGAAGGTTCACCAGACTGATTCCTGGGATGTCAGGGCTGTCTTATGAAGAAGGGACTGGATAGACTTGGTTTATACTCTCTAGAATTTAGGAGATTGAGAGGGGATCTTATAGAAACGTACAAAATTCTTAAGGGGTTGGACAGGCTAGATGCAGGAAGATTGCTCCGATGTTGGGGAAGTCCAGGACAAGGGGGTCACAGCTTAAGGATAAGGGGGAAATCCTTTAAAACCGAGATGAGAAGAACCTTTATCACACAGAGAGTGGTGAATCTCTGGAACTCTCTGCCGCAGAGGGTAGTCGAGGCCAGTTCATTGGCTATATTTAAGAGGGAGTTAGATGTGGCCCTTGTGGCTAAGGGGATCAGAGGGTATGGAGAGAAGGCAGGTACGGGATACTTAGTTGGATGATCAGCCATGATCATATTGAATGGCGGTGCAGGCTCGAAGGGCCGAATGGCCTACTCCTGCACCTAATTTCTATGTTTCTATATGGGGTAACTCGTTGAGAGTTAAGCTCTAGGATGCTGCTACCAAACCATGAATGTTTAATAAAGTAGGACGATATAGATTAATAGTTATTTGAAGTTTATTTTTTTAAAGTGTTACAAGAGGTTCAGTAGAATTTTAATTTCACTGATTGCTACAAAAACATCGTCAAAAATTGTCAAGGGAGCAGTTAGCAAACAAAGCTGTTCTGAGTTCAATTGTTCTTGGAAACTTGTACCTGGTTAATAAATTCTAATTATTAGTGCCAACCAGTTTCACAATGGATCTGGAGTCATTTTTAAGCTTTTGTCCATTCACAGTGTACTGGAATGGCCAAACTGAGGGCAGAAGGACGATACGTAATTTGGGAGCTTTTGTCATGCTACAATATTCATTCATTTATACATTGCGTTAATCAATACTTTTCCATAGTTTGTGGCAAAAATACTAGAGGTTGTGGTCAGGAGTATACATTGTCTGCACTTGCAGCATACTTGGTACCAACTCTGTAACTTTGTTAAAGAATTCTGCATTTGCAGAGGCTTTAGTCTCTATTTCAGGCTGGACTTAACTAGAAACTATGTAGTTGGTTGTTGGAAGCAAAATGTTAGTAAATTCTCACAGATGTAGCTTACTTGTGAGATGAGTATATTGAAAGGTTGGCTAAAATCTAGTACTTACAGTGCCCTCCATAATGTTTGGGACAAAGACCCATCATTTATTTATTTGCCTCTGTACTCCACAATTTGAGATTTATAATAGAAAAAATCATGTGTGGTTAAAGTGCACATTGTCAGATTTTAATCAACAGCATTTTTATACATTTTGGTTTCACCACGTAGAAATTATAGCTGTGTTTATACATAGTCCCCCCCATTTCAGGGCACCATAATGTTTAGGGGACACGGCTTCACAGGTGTATGTAATTGCTCAGGTGTGTTTAAATGCCTCCTTAATGCAGGTATAAGAGAGCTAGCTCTAAGTGTGTAGTCTTTCCTCCAGTCTTTCCATCACCTTTGGATACTTTTATTGCTGTTTATCAACATGAGGACCAAAGTTGTGCCAATGAAAGTCAAAGAAGCCATTATGAGACTGAGAAACAAGACAAAAACTGTTGGAGACATCAGCCCAAACCTTAGGCTTACCAAAATCAACTGTTTGGGACATCATTAAGAAGAAGAGAGCACTGGTGAGCTTATTAATCACAAGGAAGACCTCCACAGCTGATGACAGAAGTCTCTTTAATAAAGAAAAATCCCAAAACACTTGTCCGACAGATCAGAAACACTCTTCAGGAATCAGGTGTGGATTTGTCAATGGCCACTGTCTGCAGAAGACTTCGTGAACACTGCAAGAGGCTACACTGCAAGATGCAAACCACTGGTTAGTTGCAAAAATAGGATGGCCAGGTTACAGTTTGCCAAGAAGTACTTAAAAGAGCAACCACAGTTCTGGAAAAAGGTCTTGTGGACAGATGAGACAAAGATTAACATATCAGAGTGATGGCAAAGATCCAAACCATGCAATCTCACCTGTGAAACATGGTGGTGGGGGTGCTATGGCTTGGGCATGTATGGCTGCTGAAGGTACTGGCTCACTTATCTTCATTGATGATACAACTGCTGATGGTGGTAGCATAATGAATTCTGAAGTGTACAGACACATCCTTTCTGCTTGTTCAAACAAATGCCTCAAAACTCATTGGCCGGTGGTTCATTCTACAGTAAGACAATGATCCCAAACATACTGCCAAAACTAAAAAATGATCAATTCTTGAGTGGCCAAGTCAATCACCTGATCTGAACCCAATTGAGCATGCCTTTTATATGCTGAAGAGAAAACTGAAGGGGGCTAGTGCCTAAAATAACTATAAGCTAAAGATGGCTGCAATACAGACCTGGCAGAGCATCACCAGAGAAGACTCCCAGCAACTGGTGCTGTCCATGAATCACAGACTTCAAGCAGTCATTGCATGCAAAGGATATGCAACAAAATACTAAACATGGCTACTTTCATTTACATGACATTCCTGTGTACAAAATATTATGATGCCCTGAAATGGGTGGACTATGTATAAACGCTGCTGTAATTTCTACTGCCTCTCTGCCCCCCCCCTTCCTCTCTGCCCCCCCCTTCCTCTCTGCCCCCCCTCCTCTGCCCCCCCTTCCTCTCTGCCCCCCCCCCTTCCTCTCTGCCCCCCCTTCCTCTCTGCCCCCCCCTTCCTCTCTGCCCCCCCCTTCCTCTCTGCCCCCCCTTCCTTCCTGCCCCCTTCCTCTCTGCCCCCTTCCTCTCTCTGCCCCCCTTCCTCTCTGCCCCCTTCCTCTCTGCCCCCCTTCCTCTCTGCCCCCCTTCCTCTCTGCCCCCCTTCCTCTCTGCCCCCCTTCCTCTCTGCCCCCCTTCCTCTCTGACCCCCCTTCCTCTCTGCCCCCCTTCCTCTCTGCCCCCCTTCCTCTCTGCCCCCCCTTCCTCTCTGCCCCCCCCTTCCTCTCTGCCCCCCCCTTCCTCTCTGCCCCCCCTTCCTCTCTGCCCCCCCTTCCTCTCTGCCCCCCCTTCCTCTCTGCCCCCCTTCCTCTCTGCCCCCCCTTCCTCTCTGCCCCCCTTCCCTCTCTGCCCCCCTTCCTCTCTGCCCCCCCTTCCTCTCTGCCCCCCCTTCCTCTCTGCCCCCCTTCCTCTCTGCCCCCCCCTTCCTCTCTGCCCCCCCTTCCTCTCTGCCCCCCCCCTTCCTCTCTGCCCCCCCCTTCCTCTCTGCCCCCCCCTTCCTCTCTGCCCCCCCTCCCCCCCCCTTCCTCTCTGCCCCCCCCTTCCTCTCTGGCCCCCCCCTTCCTCTCTGCCCCCCCTTCCTCTCTGCCCCCTCCCCTTCCTCTCTGCCCCCTCCCCTTCCTCTCTGCCCCCCCTCCCCTTCCTCTCTGCCCCCCCTCCCCTTCCTCTCTGCCCCCCCTC